>NKZP01001244.1:2945-43838 GCA_002370765.1 Metschnikowia similis
CCCCCAGTTTCTTAACCTCCAGTTTCTTAACCCCCAGTTTCTTAACCCCCAGTTTCTTAACCCCCAGTTTCTTAACCCCCAGTTTCTTAACCCCCAGTTTCTTAACCCCCAGTTTCTTAACCCCCAGTTTCTTAACCCCCAGTTTCCTGTACATGTACCAGGATTTTCCATCAATAATCATCATAAATCTTAGAGGGGGCGTTACAGAAACATGCAAGTTCCCGGGTGGAAAGTGCATCCACTTCAAAGACCCGTTTCCGACTTTGCACTTGGTCAACAAGTAAACCACGAAGAAAGTCCTCAGCGATAGTTCAGGAACGGCATTCACTTTGGATGAAAGAGGGCGTTTTTTTGACAATTACAGGTCACGCCAGGGTCATAAATGGGATGGCTCTAAGGACGTTCTATGCATAGAAGAGACCCACCCCAGGCAGTTACCCATGGATACAAGGGGCATGGTGACGAATGCTGTGACGCGTGACAAGGGCTCTCCTAGTCTTCTATGGGTGCAGATGATCCTCTCATGGAAAGGACCACGATGCATATTCTGAGCTGGACGTGGCCAAAGAGTCTAACAATCATGGTCTAGGCACATATCGTCAGCAGCAGTAACACAAGAATGTGCTCAGTTGTGCCAAGCAACCCACCAATATTTGACCAGCCCTGTGACAAGACATTCCAATCGCAAACGGCGACTGTAGGGCCACTTGGGTGGGACCTTCGTGTTTTAAAAAGGATAAAAGATGGAAGCGTTTTACCAGGCCAAAGACTAAGAGCCGGACAAACATGCGTACTCTTCGCCATCGAGCATAAGGGCACCCTGGGCTTCCTAAGCGCGTGCTTTAGCCTGTTTTCACAATAAAGTGCTTTAGCCTTTTTCAATATGGTGCTTTAACACTTGTTGTTGTGGTGTTTCCAGCAACAATCTGGGGAGACTCAACGATTTGGAACTGCTCGGACGGCCAAGTCGGATCGCACCCGTAGGTATGGGTGGTGATGGTGTTCATGGATCACTAGATTGGGACCTAGACGCTTGGCAATGGCTCTTGTTCATGTTGGGTGCATGCAATGCTGGCTGAGTCGAGCGGTCTTTAATCCAAACACGTGCCGTTCTTTCGTGAGCCACGTGGTGAGACCACTCATTGTGGTTCTAGAGCACGGCGTGATCCACAGTTGGCGAAAGGTGCCCAGACGGCGCCACAGCGTTTGGCACCTCACACAAGATAGCACCAGTGGGACAGTATTGGCGAATGCGCCCAAGCGGCCATGAGGTCAGTGCTGCACCTGGCGCCTCGCGTCCAAGTCTTGAAGCGATGGCAAAACGGGCAAGACCTCGGTCTCCACAGAGCCACCGGCGATTCTGTCTCCAGGCGCACATTGCGGGTAAACTTGAGCGTGGGCGCCACAAACCATGTTGGCCGCCACAAGTTGGCCCTTCCAGCGGCTCCAAGTGAATGACCAACCCGCCGTAGAAATTGTTTGCTTCATGGTCTAACACACCGTGAGGTGTTGGGTTGTTCTTCACACGTTGCCTTGGTCAAGTATCATTATTTGAAGTATCATTTCAAGTATCATTATTTCACTTATCATTATTTCACGTATCATTATTTCAATCATCAGTAAATCCTTACTTTCCCTATCCGGATCATAATTTGGATGGCCCGGTCTGCCGTGGAGTTTCCAGTGACTGACTAAAGTCCAGGAGTGACTTCCTGGTATCCTCTAAGTATGGGTAGACATCTCCAATGGGCTCTAAGAATCAAGGGGTGGTCCACTTGAATCTAGAAGGGCCTCGTGGGTCTGGAATTAGTTCATTATTGGTGTAAACACGAGCATCGTTGGAGGGAATGCCTGGCAGACATATCCCGACAAGTGTGGAAACATATCCCGACAAGTGTGCAAACATATCCCGACAAGTGTGCAAACATATCCCGACAAGTGTGGAAAGCTGTTGATTCAAGCCGTCAGCAATATTTGGATTTCCGAGAATGATTTGTTGAATATACCTCCAAAACCATCAGGAGTTCGGAATATACTCACGAAGTAACGGGGATATGGACGAAAAAATCAACCATTAAGTAATAAATCTCAGGAATCCTTTGAATCCCCAGGCACCAGAAACCTGGTGATAATCATGTAGGTGGAGTCTAGTATAACCATTTCCCACATTGATGTTAATAGCAAATGTTCCCGGTGTCTCCCCAATCCATCATTTTGAAGCGTCCGCTAGTATCCCTTCGCCTCTGACACTTTTTCTGTGCTTCTCCTTGAGTATCATTATTTCTAGTATGATCCAGGTATTATTATTTCTAGTATGATCCAGGTATCATCCATGTATCATCCAAGTACCATCCAAGTATCATTCAAGTATCAAGTATCATCCAAGTATCATTCAAGTATCATTCAAGTTCATTATTCTTGGTCTAGAAAGACCGCCAAGAATGCCGTTGCCACCATACCACGGCCTTGAGGCTAGGGGCATGGATCCAATCAGGGATCTATTCTGGAGTATCGATTCTCCGATGGCCCAGATGCTTTCTGAAACACAAACGTCTCTGAAATCATGCCATCATAAGACGTTCCAGTGCCCAAAAGAACAAGCACGTGCCACCTTCCAGAGAGAAGCACCAGCAGACCCTAGTGAAGAGTGCACGAATTGGGTGGCCATGAGCTCGAGGGCGACCAAGCGCCGGTGTTTGCATCCAGTCACCGTCAACCAGTGTTTGGATGAACAGTCAGCAGACGAAGAGTGTGGCACACGCGTTTACCATAGAGTTTCCAATGGGAGTGACTTTGACCAAAGCTAAGGATAGTCTTCATGGTATCCTCTAGGTATGTGTTCATCTCCATTGGGTTCTGAGGATTCAAGTGAGACTTCACCGCTGGGACCCTGGAAGGTTCCGCTAGGGTCCGTGCATTTGGGTGACAAGTCATGCCAGGGGTGCCGGTGCTCGTGCAAGCGCAGCAGGTAGCTGGCCTGTACAGCAGCGGTGGTATCGGCACTAGGGCAGTGGCCGAGGCGCGCGTGCAAGATGGCTGCGAAAAGCCCGTGGGAAGCGCGGGGCCCGCACCCGTGCACCGCCGAGTGCCTTAGGTGCGGCTCTACATGGCCTCCTTTGCTGGCTCTGGCCTCCTTTGGCTCTTTTCTTCTGGGGCTCCTTAGATATATGGACGTTTCTATTAATAGCATTGGGAGTATCTGGGGACTATGCCAGCAATGTCTTTGAGGGATTCAGCAGCAATCTGCAAAACGCTGGCCACGTGACATGTGGCATATGACATGTGAAAGTGAAAGTGAAAGTGAAAGTGAAAGTGAAAGTGAAGGTGAAAGTGAAAGTGAAGGTGAAAGCGAAATATGAATCTGATCTGACCAGAAGTTCTCGAAAATACAGCTCGCGAGCCCGGAAGTCTGGTTCAAGTGATCAACCGTCAACAGCTCTTAAGTCCCACCGTACACGTGACCAGGTGGTCCCCTGCCTCTGCAAACACAACACACAACGGGGCAATAGGACAACGAAAATATAGGACAACGGGACAATGGGGCAACAGGAAGGACAACGGGACAATAGGACAACGAAAGAATAGGACAACGGGACAATGGGACAACGAAAAATAGGACAACGAAAAATAGGACAACGGGACAATGGGACAACGGGACAATAGGACAACGAAAAAATAGGACAACGGGACGGTAGTCTAGCGGGATAGCGCTCGGGCGGGCCCAGGCCGTCATTTCTTCGCCTCCACCTTCTCGCCACAGCCGCGGCATTTATAGGCCCTGGAGCCGTCCTCGAAAAGCGCCAAGCCCTCGCTCTGCATCAACGACCACTCGCCCTTGGCGGGGATCTTCTTGCACGACGGGTTGAGGCAGCGCGCGGCGGTCTTCTTGTAGCGCAAGCCGCACGAGTTGCAGAGCTGGCCTTCCTTGATACTCCACGAAGGCCGCCAGCACGGCGACTGGTCGGACCCACACGAGATGCACACGCGAGGCGCGCCGTGGGGGCCTTTGGGCAGCGTCCTCATCAAGTCCGCGCGCGTTTTCTCTCGGATGGACGGCGGCGTGATGGGGATGAACTTGGTGCGCGAGGCCGCGGGCTCGGGCGACGCTGGCGTGTACTCGAAGCTTGTTTCTGGCGTGTCCAATGCTGCGCGCGGCTGCGAGGGCGACGCGCGGCCGTCCTGGGGAAGCTCCTGGTGCACTGGCTCGGGAAGGCCCACTTCCGGCCGGCGGCTTGGGGACTGTGCTAGCAGATCTCTGCCTTGGGAGGTTCTTGGATCGCGAGAGGTTCTTGAATCGCGAGAGGTTCTTGGATCGCGAGAGGCTCCTGGATCGCGAGAAGCTCCTGGATCGCGAGAAGCTCCTGGATCGCGAGAAGCTCTTGGATCGCTCTGAGATTGGCCTATTGAAACTCTGCAATCGTCTTTGGATGCATAAGGCGTCTCGACACCAAAGCCTCGATATGGCGGCACATGACAAGACATGTACCTGGAGCCAGTCTCGAAGGCATGGTACTCGTTCCCCTCCAGAGCGCGCGACCGCGCGAGCTTGGCCAGAGGGCGGGGACTTTGGCTCTGGCTTTGGCTCTGGCTCTGGCTCTGGCTCTGGTTTGGCCCGCATGGCTTCGAGAGCAGCATGAGCGAGCGCGCCAACTCCAAGTATTCCGGAAACTTCTCCACGTCCTTCATGTAGGTCTTGTTCAAGTAGGTGTAGTTGGACTCGTAGGGAAAGTTGATTTTGCGCTGCTGCGGAAACGTGGGGAACGACTTGAGCCCCACGCGCGAGTCGAAGCGCGGCCGCTCCACCAGCTTATCCAACTCGTGGATGGACGGCAAGCGAGCGCTCAGCGCCGCGGGCAGATGCGCGTCCCAGTGCACGGCGCTCTTGGAGTTGCGGATGGAGTCCAAGAGCCCGTACCTCCAGTTCTCGTCGTTGGGCTTGTAGGTGTCGAAATAATCTAGCGACACGGTGGGGGTGATGGTGCGGGGTGGCTGCGCGGGGAGACTGCCCAACGCGTCGGATATGCTGGGGAGCTTGACGGCGCCGGGCAGTGACACGAGGGTCAGCGGCACGGCGAGCGAAATAGGAATGCAAATGGGGGACTGGTGCACGGCGGTGCCTGGCATAGTGGGCATGGTAGCTGGCATAGTGGGCATGGTAGCTGGCATAGTGGGCATGGTAGCTGGCATAGTGGGCATGGTAGCTGGCATAGTGGGCATAGCTGACATAACTGGCCTGGCTGGTCTAGCTGGTCTAGCTGGCATAGCTGGCCTGGCTGGCATAGCTGGTATAGTTGCTGGTATGGATTCAGACATTTCACCAGGCAAAGGAACGACCAGCGGCAAGCACGGAGGCGGAATATGCAGGGAGATGGGAGAAGAACCAAAAGGCGGCGTGGAAGGCGCGGTTCGAGACCGTTTGATGGGAACCTCGTCGCTTGGCGACAGGCCGGAGTCGCTGTAGGAGCGCCTTTTCCCGGATGCAGATAGTTCGAGGGACAGCGAACGCACACGTTTCAGCGAGCACTGCGCATGGAGCGGGAAGAAGCCGATGGCCGGCTCGCGGGTGTGCAAAGAATGACTGGAGCTCATGGTGGGATGGATCACACTCATGAAGAAGATGGATGCGAAATCAGGTGGATGCAGGAGTCGCTCAGCAGCAGGGTGCGGGGATGCAGGCCTTGCTCAAGCAGAGGAAAGGAGGTGGGCTGGATAGAGCGGAGCGTCTGGTCTGCAGGGACAAGATGGACGAGAGCCTCGGGGTGAGCGGAAGCGACTGCAAGCGGCAAGGAAAAGCGGCGGTATGCAGTTGGGTTGGTGCAATGGAAGGAAGATCGCCGGGGCCTAGAATTGCGAGCTGGATTGCGGGCTGGATTGCGGGCTGGATTGCGGGCTGGATTGCGGGCTGGAAATGCAGCGGGACAAAGGCTTGATGGAAGGTGGACGAAAGATGAATCTAGCTTCGGGCAGTGGATCAGCGAGAGAGTGTGGCGTCCGAGATTATGGAACGGGCAATTGAGTCGGCAGTATTATGGGAGGACCAGGCAGCGGAAGAGCTAAAGACGGAAATGAGCGGGATCGGGGCCAGGTGACAGATGTGCCTGATATATAGTAGATCAGATCAGGAGAGCGCTTGAATAGGGAAGCATGCTTGCCGTGCTGGTTCGCAGGGGCAGAGAAGAAGCCTAAACCAGCCAGCGAGCGGCCTGATTTGGAAGCGGCCTGCAGCCCGCGGCCTGTGTGCAGAAGGTGGCTGGTTTAGCCGCGTGGAGCTGCCGCGAAACACGCTGCGTGCAGATTCCGCGTCACGTCTGCGCGCATCTAATTGCGCGTCGCTCCACGCGGCTTGGCCATGTGTCCGATCTGACCGGCCTCAGTGCCGGCCAATGATCGCGGAGTTTGCGGTGACCGCGTAGCGCGGAGGCGTTCCAGTGGCTCCACCAGGCGGGCCAGAGCCTGCTAGCACTCTCGCGCCAGACTAGCTGCAACTGAAAGAAGCAGTACCCAAAGAGCCGATTTTCAGAGCCGATTTTCACCGCCGATTTTCAGAGCCGATTTTCACAGCCGATTTTCACAGCCGATTTTCACAGCCGATTTTCAGAGCCAATTTTCAGAGCCGCTTTTCAAGAGCCGATAAACAGCCGATTGCATTTAGAGCATGGGCCATGAATGGCACCCGCGGGCTGCCCGGAAGGAGGTTTCCGTCACGTGCCAGGCCCATTTCAGGCTCCCCGCACCTCGATTGGGTGCGCGCCACACATGGAAGCCTGAGACAATCTGCACGGCGAGCTAAACTACCGCGGCAAAAGCGGCCATTGGAGACTATAAATAGCAAGGCCAAACCAGAGAATCCGCCCGCCAACCTGAAACTTGCGCTTCGGTCTGACCCTTTGCCCCTAGCGGTGTGCCGCTGCCTCATGTCGTCCATGACGTCATGGGGATCCACGAGCAACTGCCATAGCGTTCGAGGCGCGGTCACGCCATCCCTGCCCCATCCTGATAGTCACTGGACAATTTCCGCGAGCCCTTGAGACTGCGACTATAGGTGAAGCAACGGACAGAATGGCAGCATAGACTTGGTCGAAATGGCACAGGCGTTAGCCAAATGGCACAGGCGTTAGTCAAATGGCACAGACATTAGTCAAATGGCACAGGCGTTAGTCAAATGGCACAGACATTAGTCAAATGGCACAGGCGTTAGTCAAATGGCAACAGACCAATGGCAAGCAATAGTGAATTCCAAGGGGAAGACACGTGGCAGGCAAGTAGGAGGTCAGACCGAAGCCACACGGAAATCCGTTGATTTCCACCGCACAGCACATCCTCCAGAGCACAAATTCCCTTGCAGGATAAAGTCTATGGGTGTGCGGGGCATCTTGGCTCACCTGCAGCGGATGTTCTTGGCCCTGGTTCGACTAGTGCACCCTGGAATTTCTGACGGCTGCTTGCGGTGTCTGCTTTGTAGCAGCAGCTCTCTGAAGCAGCTCTTGTGATTGGTGCTTGACACTCGTAGCTTGAAACGGTCGTTTAAATCCTGGACAGCCGAGAAAGTATTCCAGGGGGAGTTATAAATCCTCATCGGGTCCAGGTGTCGTGTTGTCATGGCTCCCGAGAGGAGAGCACTGGATGCACAAGTGGATCAGGAAGATGGGACCTGCTTCGGTTTCATCTGTGTAGTGGAGTATCAATGTATCAGTGTATCAGTGGAGTATCAGTATATCAGTGGAGTATCAGTGTATCAGTGGAGCATCTCTGGAGCATCTCTGGAGCATCACCGGGTAAAGTATGGGCCTAGTGTAGCACGTGACACATTCCTGCAGGCAAGCGGCTGGGCAACTCTGGTCAACCTTAGTTCACTGATACCATGGGTTGCCGCCCTCTTGAGTGGCCTTCCATGTGTGCCGCACATGTGGCGGCGTATGCACACCGCCACGACCCAAGCCAATGGGCCAATTCCACGAAGCGTCATTTGGCCCACGCACGCCCGGACCTACAAAGGACCCGATGCTTCGCCCTGGGCCGCGCCTTTCTACGACGTTAACTCACGCCAATATCATTCACTGAAACATTCACGAAACATTCACGAAACATTCACGAGACATTCACGAAACATTCACGAAACATTCACGAAACATTCACGAAACATTCACGAAACATTCACGAAACATTCACGAAACATTCACAAAACATTCACAAAACATTCACGAAACATTCTCCATAGTCCCCGCACTTGCATGCCATTATGCCTTCACCCAGGAGTTCGTTCTTTTAAGCGCATGTGGCCATCACAAACATTCGTGTTTGTTCGATGGAGGGAGGTTCCAAGTATGGGCTCAACCAACTGTAAATGCCATAAACCATGTTTGGGTAAACAGGCATGACGGAACTGAATGGCATGCATAACCAATCTCTTGCTCTAGATCACCTCGTAGCCTCCTTGATTCTCTGGGTCCCATGAGAGCTTCAACCTCCGCTTCTGCACGCCACAAAAAGCTGTTCTTGCCAAACCATCAGGTATGGCAGCTTCGTCCCCCAGCTTCTTCACTGGCTTAGTCCTCATTGATCTTATTTGGCCGCGAATACTTGAGCTGCATCACGCCGTCGCTGAGGATCCGCCTGCCCCAGCTTCCTGCTGCAGGATCCCCCGTCTCATCCCTGCACTGTTTCAAAAAAGGAAGCAATGACGTTCCTCCCGTTCCCTTTTCCTCTGCGCCATTGAGCTTCTTCTTGGCCAACCCCGAACGCAATGTCAGCTGTGAGCCCAAATCCTTGCCTTTCTTGGCCTGTAGCACCACATACCGCGTGACGATCTGGATATGTTTGTCTCGAAACAGTTTTGTCATGGCCAAGCACGCGTCGTAGCTGAGACTCAATTCCCCATTACTGGCATATTTGTCAACCACCTGCTTAATCCGAGACTGTTCTTCAACGGCCAGCAAAAAGTCCCGGTGCTTCCGAGGCATGTAGTTGCGCATCTCCATAAGAAACGGATTGCTTTTCGATTCCCTCACTGCAGGCTGCGGCTCGATGCTGCCCAAGGTCGTCGATTGCGTTGGCCTTTCACCAGTCGAGTGGTGAGGAATCGAAAGAAGCGAATCCAAAAATTGAATGAGACTCGACTGCGCATTGGACCCGCCCGCGTAAGACCGCGGGGTGCTTTCTTGCCCATAAATAACTCCGTCTTTGCTTAGTCCAACGTCACCCATGTTCTTCCATCCCGCCAAATACGGCCGGATCCGAAAGTAGAACACGTGCGGATCGCACATCTCCTCCATTCTCATCAACACCGACCCAAGATGGTCGATTGCTTGCGCCAACTCCTGTAATGACCTCACCAACCGGGGGAGGTCTTCTTCCTGTGCGCTCTCCATTGCTTGCATGCCGAATCTGATAGCTCTTGCTCCTCTGCTTTCAAAGAAAACACTCACCAAATAAAACCAGGTCTCGTCGATGGATCCCGTGAATGTGTTGATTGTCGTGAGGTTGCTGAATTCCATGTCGCCTTCTGCCCCGGGAAGGATTTTCCTGTAGTTCCAGAGACACAACCCTGCATATGTAGCTAGCGGAGGGAGCCCAAGAATACCACTTACCTCAACCAAAGGTCTGGCGACCATCTCCGGGACTTTGCTGCTTGGAACATCAGTGCCCCAAACGTAGGCATGGACCAAGAACCCTAGCACCTGGTACGCTCTTCTCTGCTGCTCAATGCCTTCCAACATGTCTGTGGACAATTGGGGCAATTGGTCTATTTGGGTTCGGATAGTTCTTGTCAAGATCAAGGCCGGCAAATTGGCTACCAAAAACTCCCAGGGCTGGTAATAAGATTGAGGCAAACACGTCAAAGGAAAGTCCTCAGGAAGGAAGCCTGATTTCTCGCTGACGTCGAAGGACTGGAGGTCGAGCATGTAGTGGAGGAGCTGGTGTTGCAAGCAGAAAATTGTCTCACTTAGCTTACAATTGTTCAGGTCACATGACCACTATGCGCTTGAAGATTAGATCGGCGATGTACTTATGCGAAAATCTCACGGGGTAGAAACGCAAAAACCAGCATTGTGATTTTTTTCGCAGACCTGGCGCCGGCAATCCCACTATCACAAGTGCTGCGTGTTGGTGCTTTCAGCCATGGATCTGAGCAGCTCCTTGTCGGAAGCGTCTTCTTTGCGCAGACGTTTTCGGTCGACCCATAGACCCTTCAACTCCTGGAAATTCCAGGCATTGCCATCGGGACCTTTCGCTGAGAATTCGTTGGGGTGATCAACGTCAAACCCCTGAGCCGTTGGTACCTGAGCAGGAGTGGTGTACTCTTTCAGGAGCGTGAGGCTTGTCAGCTCATCTGCATAGGCGTCGGAGATTTTCGGCGATGGCAATATATGCGACCTAGACGAATTCACCGTGTTGACTTCACATTTGCCATTTTGCGGACCATTGGCTATGGCGTGAGAAGGCATCCATTTTTTTGATGTAGTCTCCAGGTGCGGCTGGTCGCCCTCCGCGTTCCCAGCCACCGTCTTCTCTGCAGAGCCCAAGAGCACTTTCCATTTCAGAACAGTGGCATTCTTTGGAGGCTTGTTCAAAGGGGTTTCCGCCGAGGAAGGCAGCGGCTGCATGAACACTGATCCCTGGCTTGCGATTATCACATACCTTAGGGCTGAAAAAATCACGAGCTCCAATTCCTGAAGCTTTAGCGGCAACATGTGGAACTCTTTCAGAAGATGCAATGCCTCCCTTCTGGCTGCAGACAGGACGGCGGCGATTCCCCTGTCTATTGCAGTGCTAGAGTCGAATTTCGTAGAAAGCTCATAAACTTTGCCTGCCGATTCCACTGGCTTCAAAGAAGCTTTGGTCAACTGAATTGCTTGCTGGAAAATCCGTCCCAACACATCAACGTACCAAAGCAACAACATCTGCACCACCAATACTATGCGTAATTGGTACGTAAGTACGGTGATTGCAACGTGGATGGCGGTGAAGGAATCCATAAATGCGAACCTGGATCTGATCAGAAAAAGATCTCCCAAAAGTTTGAAGGGAAATCTGCGGCTTATATATTCCGGGATGCTTCTTTTGTGGTTTGGTTGCAAAAATATTGCTGCGATGCTATGCATCGCTGCACTCACCAAATACGCTCAACCATGCACAAGCATGCATTACATGAACTTGGCCAATAAAAGCTACGGACCATGATGAAGCGCTTTAGGTCTGTGGACTATCAAACTAACATACGTGCCTGGGAGAGGAAGCGTGTGCTACCGGTGCACACGTCGTGACAATCCCGCTGCTCCATGCAGGACCCAGCCACCTCCCGCAGGCCGCAATCACAGAAAAACTTCCCCGTGTTGTTTCATAACCTGCACGCATCTGTTTCAGGAGGTGCATGTTCATTTTCTTTTGCTACTTGCATGTGTTTGATGTGGCGTATCACTACCCCCTAAGATGGACCCCCGCATCCCTAGGTTCTGGCCCGCCCCGTGTATATAAATCCCGCGCGCCCCCCCAGCTACCGAATGGAAGTTGAGTGATACCGGCAAGTGCAGGATGGAATCCTTAGCAATTTCGCACTTTGAACAACCTCCAACAACCTCCAACAACCTCTTGAGGAACTTATCCGAAACCGCAGCAAGTGCTTTTCCTCGAGACACTTTACCCAGCAATATCCATTCGATTGAATCGCATTGAGATCCGTGCCAGTCACTACTCTTTCGAGCAAGCTGCAAGCACATCTCCAAACCCCAGCGCAAGCCCGAACTGCCTCAACTTGAGAAAAGATGTCGTTTAAGGGAATCAAGAAGACCATTGTGCGTGCCCCGCAGTCATTCCGGCAGAAGATGAATATGGGCGAAATCACAGCGGACGCTGTTTACATCGATGCCGAAAGAAGATTCAAGGAGCTCGAGGTGGAGACTAAGAAATTGAGCGAGGAGTCGAAACGGTACTTCACGGCAGTCAATGGCATGTTGAATTATCAAATTGATTTTTCAAAGGCCATCGAGGAAATCTACAAGCCCATCAGTGGGCGTTTGTCGGACCCCAACTCCACGGTGCAGGAGGACAATCCCGAAGGCATCCATGCCGCGGAGCAGTATCGGGAGGTAGTGAAGGAATTGAAGGAGACGTTGAAACCCGATTTGGAGCTCATTGAAAAGCGAATCGTGCAGCCAGCGCAGGAGTTGTTGAAGGTGATCAACAACATCCGGAAAATGGCCACCAAGAGAGACCACAAGCAGGTGGATTTGGACCGGCATAAGAGAACGCACCAAAAGTACGTGGAAAAGAAGGAAAAAACCGTCAAGGACGAGGAGAAGATGTACTCCGCCGAAGCCGACTTGCTGGTGGCCCAAGAGGAGTACAACTACTACAATGAAATGCTAAAGCAAGAGTTGCCAATTTTGTTTCAGATGCAGCGGGACTTCATCAAGCCGTTGTTTGAGTCGTTCTACTACATGCAGTTGAACATTTTTTACACGATGTATTTCCGCATGGAAGAGTTGAAGATCCCCTACTTTGACTTGAATCTGGACATTGTGGAGGCATACCATGCCAAGAAGGGAAATATCGAGGAGCAGACGGATGCCGTGGGCATCACCCACTTTAAAGTGGGCCACGCCAAGAGCAAGCTAGAGATGACCAAGAGAAGGCACCAGATGGGGGCAGGGGGGTCCCCGGGCACGGCTCTGTCAGCGTCCAGCACCGCAGGAACACTCCCTGCCTACACGCCCGGCGCAGGCCAATATGGCCAGTACGGGCAAAGCGGCAATGAGAAGCTGCAATACATGGGGGCGGCTGGGTACCAAACATATCCCTCACCGGGGCAAAGCCCTGCGCAGTCGCAATACTCTGCGCCAGCCACTCAGCAAACTCAGCCATATGCGCAAACTTCTCCACAATATGGCCAGGCATCCCCACAGTATGGCCAAGCATCTCCACAGTATGGCCAGGCATCCCCACAAAATGGCCAAGCACTCCCACAATATGCGCAAACGGGTCTTCCTGCCTACAACACGGGACAAGTACCAGGACAAGCACCTGCTCAGGCATATGCTCCTCCTCCCCCTCCAGCAGCGGTCCCAGCAGCAGTACCAGCAGCGGAAACATGCACGGCATTATATGATTACACAGCACAAGCCGCCGGGGATTTGACCTTCACTGCAGGTGCTGTGATTGAGATTATCGAAAAGGGCGACGCCAATGCTTGGTGGTCGGGAAGATACAATGGTCAAACCGGATCATTTCCAGGCAATTACGTTCAATTGAACCAGAAGTGATGGTCAGTCAGCGGCGTATTGCCTTGCTGAGATGTGCATTGTGGCTGAGATTTTGGGTGTTGTCTAATGATGGTCTAGTTGAAGAGGTTTGTCGGTCTGTCGAAATGGAGAGGTCTGTCTAATGATTGGTCTGTCTAATGATTGATTTGTCTAATGATTGGTCTGTCTAAAAGAGGCCTTTCTAATACAGATCCGTCCAATAGAATTGTGCGATCTGGTTGGTCACGACGGCGAGTGAATGGCCATGCGAAAGGGAGGTGATTGCACCGAAACAGTTTTCTGGGTGGATGTCCCCAATAGGAAGGCGAAATGACTCAAATTCAACAGGACAAAAACAACAGATGGAGAAAAGCGAGATCAACAAGTGCAGCGGCCCCCACGTGACCGGGGCGTGGCGAGTGAGCGGGCCCGATTGAAATCGATTTCATGCGACGCACTAGCATGCAGCGGGTTCCCAAGCGTAGGGAGCTGGGGATAAATCCGGAGATAATCGCGCGTGAGGCTGCACCTGCGGGGTCTCATGATGTACATCTTGCGGATAAGCTGGAGACTTTTGTTTTGGCTGCCACAGCTTGGAGCTTGGGAGATACCGGGATGCAGCGCTGGAAACCCCGGAACCGGCGGGTCTATGTGGCACACTTGGAGGCGAACGTTCGCTAAAGGTGGGTGGCCTCCTAGATCGCTTTCGAAGAATGCGAAACCTCTTATTGCGCAACAATACGCAATGCGGCCCTGCGCTCGGCGCATGCCGTGAATGAACGCACATGATGCAGTGGTGTAGGTAAGTACGAAGCGGCTCATTGAACACAATGTGGCTGTTGTGTAAACCCGGGCCTATAAGCAGTCCCGTGGCAAGCCCACGAAGGCTGCAAACAGAACGCACCGCCCTGCGCGGTCCAAAACGTAGGGATCTGCAACCCGAAGACTCAAGCAGGCAAGCACGTGCAGGAGGGCGGTAACCTTTGACCCGTCCAAGATCCGTGATATAAAGATTACATTGGTCCCTGCACGCGGGCAAAGTATTAAGTTGAAGTACGTGAAAAGAGGGGTCAGGGAGGGTGTGAAAGAGTTTAAAAAGGGTCTGCAAGGGTCCGAGAAGAAGAGGGGATGCTGCACGCGGTCAGTTTCACGCGAGTTTCACCGTTGTTTCAAGAGCAACAGCGCCGCACGCATGCCGCAGCACGGGAGTCTGCGAGGGCCCTGCATGCGTATAGAGAGGACTATTCGGGAAGACGCCGGGCCATATAGGCACGGTGCATGCAAGGTTATGGATACTTCGGCGAGCCGTTAGTAAGCCGCCACGGGGCAGTTTTGGACCGGCCGTTTTGGGCAGGCAGTTTTGGGACAGCTCATTTTGGACAGGAGTTTTTGGGCTGTCGCTTTGGGCAGGCGCTTTGTGCAGTCAGCAATTGTGCAGGCAGCAATGGTCAAATAAACGGGTGGAGATTCACGCAGTGTATTGGCGGGATGGGAGAGGGACGCAGGCAAGGTCAGCGGCCGCGAGGGTGTGGGTTCGGGTGCGTCTGGGCCGCGTCAGCTACTCCATGTGGGCTAACGCAAGAGGGCGGCTCAAGATGTCAGTGCGTGCAGGCCGGCAGGAGATACCTGCATGTGGACGATTGATCTTAGGCTTGCTTACATAAACATGCATGAGGGCGGAGGGCCGATCCGCTCCACAAAATGCCAGTATCCTGCGACGACCCCCTTCCCACCCCAGCGTGGAACCCCGTTTCTCTCACAACGAATAGGAGCCTTCACGTGCCCTGCGTCTGCTTAGTTGGTGCATGCTGCACGCGCATAGGGGGCAATGCGCCACTTCAGTCCTTGGCCGGGGGTATATATAACGTCGCTCCTTCCCTAACCTCATCCACCCCTTTTCACGCCATTCCTTTCACACAATCCCACCCAACCCCTTTCTTTTTAGACGCCACGTCACCACGACGTTCTCCTGCCCATCCCCATCCATTTCCATCCCTCCTTTGCCTGCCGGTGCCCCCATCTCCCCCTCGCCATCCGGTGCTCCCATCCCCCCTCGCCATCCGGTGCTCCCATCTCCCACTCCCCACTTGTCTAGGATGTCCAAGTACTCCAAGAAGGCGATGGCGGCCAGGGTCAACTCGGTGCGGCCCTACAAATCGCGCACCCAGCGGCCCTGTGACTTTTGCCGCCGCCGGAAGACGTGCTGCATCATCGAGGAGCTGACGCCGTGTTTGGCGTGTACACAGTTTAACAACGGCGAGTGCACGTTTGTGGAGAAGCCGCTCAAGCGAACCAAGAAGCCCGAGCTGCCGCCCTCCAGGCCCTTGGCGGTACCCTGGTGCCGGTCCGCGCCCCATTCGGCCGGGCCAAACCCACAGCCGAAACCAGGGTCCATGTTAGACATGTTGGAGCCGAGCTTAGAGTTTGTTTCAGGGTCTCAACCAGGGGCCCTAACAAGGTCCCAACCAGGGTCCCAACCAGGGTCCCAATCAGGATCCCAATCAGGATCAAATTCATGGTCACAATCACTGCCACAGTCAGGGTCCAATCCATGGTCACAGTCACGGCCTCAGTCACGGCCACAGTCCCGGCCACATTCACGTCCAAAGTCAAGGGCAGCTTCGGAGTCAATGCCAACACTGTTGTGCTCAACGCCAGGGGTCGTGCCTGTGGCGGAGATGCCCCATTCGGCACTGGCAGACTTGGTCATGTCATATCCACTGGCCACTCTTGGCACGCCGTCGTACAGCGCCACCAACGGCTTCTTCGACTACCCCGAGTCCTTGGCCCCTGACCACCTATTCCACAAGTCTATGCAGCTACCGCCATATACCATGCTAAGCGGGTATTACCACCACGCCGCCGTGACCAACGGCGGCACCGAGCCCAGCGAAGACAATGAACAAGGAAACAAATTCGCTGGACAAGGCTATGGTTTCAGCGCACCAGGCTATGGGTTCAGCACACCAAGCGGTGGGTTCAGCACACCAAGCTATGGGTTCAGTGGCCACAGCAACGAATCAGGTACCGCTGTTCCCGTGGATGCCAATGCTGCTACCGATCTTGCGAATGCAGTCACCCCTGCACCCATGGCCGCCGGAGCAGACCACATTGCGGGGCCCTCGGACGACTCATTGTCGGAGGTTAGCCATAGCAGGCTCACAAGCGTGGTTTCCATGTCTACACGCGCCACGCTGCGCCACCCCAGCGTGAATCTGCCCGGAAGCATGTCGGCGTCGGCCTCTGTGGGCGGCGCCTTGGACCACAAACCGCCGCTAGACCTGGTTCTGCCGCTGATTCTGCCTTTGCTGGCGTTTCTGCCCTGCCCACTTCCGGGGCCATCCCACCTTCGCATTGCCCCTTATTCGCTTCTTTCCTATAACCTCGCACTGCCTGCGGAGGTGCTGCCCATGCACATGCCTGGTGAAACGCACGGCCCCGAAGGCTTTGGCCCACAAGTGCCCGCGCATGCCCGGGAGTATGCGTAAGCGTCCTTTGATGCCGCCTGGAACACTTGACGGTGCAGCTACTTACGCGTTCGGGGCTGGGTGTGTTTTGTCTTGCTGCCGCCTGGCGCTGCCTGCATCCAAGGCCCCAAACAGTGCAGACCCTGAGCAAAGCGTACTGCTGGTGCACTGGTGCGTCGGGTGCTGCTGGTGTTGGTGCACTGTTGCGTCGGTTGCTGCTGGTGCTGGTGCACTGGTGTGTCGGGTGCTGCTCGTGCTGATGCAGCTACCGCCCGTGCGTCCTAGCCTTCATTTCTATAGCCTTCAGCTCAGAATATTTAATCACATAAACAATAGACGCTCGGTGTCCTGCATACGAGCAGGCAGCGGTACGCGAAGTGTCCTGCAAGTCTCGCCTAGCCGGCAGCCCTAACTAGTCAGCGGTGGCGCCGACATAGCCTTGCGGGACACTGCGCGGGGGTGGGGGGTGACTCCTGCACATGATGAAGGCACTTTGAGTCATTTAACGTACGCATGAACCGGTCGTTTATAGTTGCTGGGGTTACTTGCATGCGTCTTTTAAGTTTGCATGCATTGCAGGCGGTGAAACTTGCATTGCATGCAGACCCAATCGGATACACCCGTACATCTTTCAGCCAATGAATACAGAGGCGCGGCCTCGACCACAGAATAGGGATGAAACTCAAAGAACGCCTTTATTCAGGAGTCATTATTGGATAGTGCGTTGGCACTGCCAATCAGTACATCACTCAAAATCGGAAGTTTCGGGTGCCGCTTTGCAAGGGCCTGCGGGCGGGGAAATCACGTCTCGACAGAATTCACCCGCCACTCATGCATGGTTAACGTCGGCAAGCTTAAAGCATGCGCGGGATTGGGGAGGTGGGTACAAACCCGCATGCACACGCAAAGTCCCATGCATGGCGGTTTCAATGCAAGATCCATGGCCGATCCATGGCCGATCCATGCACGATCCATACCCGATCCGTGGACGATCCGTGGACGATCCATGTACTGTCCATGTACGGTCCATGTACGGTCCATGCACGGTGCATGCAGCAAGGTGTTCACGGGTGCTTTTCTAGCCACTCGCAGATAAGGTCGCCTACTGAGGCAGGGTCCTCTCGATGCAAGAAATGACCCACACCATGCACCAACTGCACACGCACGTTGGCTGTGGGCGCCAAGAGCCGGGCCTCCAAGTCAAAGAGCTCCCTCAACATACACCCGTCCTGAACGCCGCCCAAGATCAACGTGGGCACCTGCAGGAAATCCACCGGCCAGCGGGCCTCCTCTAGTCGAGTCCAGGGAATCACCTGGCGGTAGTATGCAGTCACCGCATGCAAGACCCCGGGCTGGCTCAAACTTCTCCGCACAGAATCCGTGGCGGCGCCGAAATCCCACCCGGGTGACCACGCCCGCCACAACCGCTCAAGGTACCCCGGCCGCGCCGGGTCACCGAGGGCGCCTGCATATAACCACCGCGCCTGCATGCGTAGCATGTAGCTCAGGCACCAGAGCTGCCGGGGCGCATACCACACAAGCTGCCACCAGCTCAAGTTGGTCAAGTAGGGAATGGCGAGCGTCACCATCGAAGCCACCAAGTGGGGGTACTTGGATGCCGTCTTGAACGCCACCACGGCGCCCCAGTCGTGGCCCACCAAGTGCACTCTGTGCAGGTTGCGGGGGTTGACCGCCTCGATCCACGCCTTGACATCCTGCGCAAGCTGGTACACGTGATACTCGTCCCGAGGCCCCTGCGACGAGGGCTCGTAGCCTCGCATAAGCGGCGCCACCACCAACGCATCACTGAACCGGGCCTCGAGCTGCGGCCACATCTGCATGAACGTGTCGTTGTTGTCGGGGAACCCGTGCAAGAGGATCACCACGCGCTTGTATGAGTCGCCGCCAATCTCGCTCTGGGCGTGTGTGCACCAGCACGTGAAGCGCCGCTGCTGGTGGCTAAGGACAATGGTGTGCATTACACAATTGTTAGGGGGTGTTGCCAATCACCCAACCACAATAGTCGAATTAACCACAATAGACGAATGAACCTCAAACTGAACCACAGTCAAACTGAACCCTGTGCAGTCAAATGGCGCAGTCAACAACACCGAAAGGACGGCCAATCAAGGCTGAGAGCTGCTGTTGGTCAAGGAGTGCACTCAAAAGCAGCCAAGCCAATACCTCGACTTTCAACTCAATAGATTGGAATCAAAAATGGACGGAGAATCAATTGCAGAATCAATTGCAGAATCAATTGCAGAATCAATTGCAGAATCAATTGCAGAATCAATTGCAGAATCAATTGCAGAATCAATTGCAGAATCAATTGCAGAATCAATTGCAGAATCAATTGCAGAATCAATTGCAGAATCAATTGCAGAATCAATTGCAGAATCAATTGCAGAATCAATTGCAGAATCAATTGCAGAATCAATTGCAGAATCAATTGCAGAATCAATTGCAGAATCAATTGCAGAATCAATTGCAGAATCAATTGCAGAATCAATTGCAGAATCAATTGCAGAATCAATTGCAGAATCAATTGCAGAATCAATTGCAGAATCAATTGCAGAATCAATTGCAGAATCAATTGCAGAATCAATTGCAGAATCAATTGCAGAATCAATTGCAGAATCAATTGCAGAATCAATTGCAGAATCAATTGCAGAATCAATTGCAGAATCAATTGCAGAATCAATTGCAGAATCAATTGCAGAATCAATTGCAGAATCAATTGCAGAATCAATTGCAGAATCAATTGCAGAATCAATTGCAGAATCAATTGCAGAATCAATTGCAGAATCAATTGCAGAATCAATTGCAGAATCAATTGCAGAATCAATTGCAGAATCAATTGCAGAATCAATTGCAGAATCAATTGCAGAATCAATTGCAGAATCAATTGCAGAATCAATTGCAGAATCAATTGCAGAATCAATTGCCTCGCTGCTGAATCAATTGGCTCTCTGTTTTTTGACTGGAGAATCAACCAATCAACAATCGAGGACTCGACAAAAGGGAAATCGATGGGCTGCTGGAGGGTGGCCTGAGAAACCTGTGGGAGACGCAATAAAGTGCTGATCCATGTAATGTGATTGAACTGACCAATGAGCACTTGACAAGTGGCCGGTGGACTCGACTCTGATAAGTCAAAGCTCGGGTCAATGATATTATGGCCCGATGGAACTCAACGGGAAAGCGCCTGAGGAAACTCGATATCAAGGAGACCGAAACCCCGATGTACGCCTGTATCCAATCTTGGTCCAAGCCACTTCACTGGATCAAACTGGGTCAATGCTCAATGCAAGAGGATACTCTGCTCCAAGAATTATCTGTGTGCTCCCCAATAGGAGCTGCACAATGATGGTATCTCAATGGCCAATTGACCTGATGAAAATCAACCAGGGTCAATGGCTCAACGACTATGCCTCAATGAGTATAACGGAGCGTTCACCCACCGAGACCGACTTTGGGAGCTAACTCGATGAAGCGGACTCTGCGATGAGCTCAATTGGTCAACCGAACAAGTCCGAATGCCTCTGATGAAGTGACCCAAATGGGAACTCCAGGAAATTTCCAAATGAGATCGCCAACGCCCCAGTGAAAACGCTCGGGAATCGCCTGAAAACGTGCGTGGTGTTCTCAACGCCTTTTTCTCAGACAAGTTGACGGGGGCAAATAGGGATGCTGTGGATTATCCGGGTTGCTCGTTTGAATTGCACAGTTGATATACGCCAGTGGCTGCCGTGCTCAAGTGGGGAATGCTGGCTTATATATCATGAGCGATACAGCATCACATGCGCATGCGTCCGCGCGCTCGATGGGGATTGGCCGTTGGGAGCTAGGCTCTCCGCATCGCCGATAAAGCCAATAGCACCACCATCGTATTTCACAACTCGAGCCAGCATCTCACATTCAGTGTCTCCCAATTCAGCGTCTCCCAATTCGACATCTCCCAATTCGGCATCTCCCAATTCAGCGTCTCAGAAATCAGCATCTCAAATCACATGCAAATCTCAATGGCCTTGCAAAATAGCTAGGCAATCACACATTGACGGGCCATTGCCATGTTCGGCCCCAGATATCCAACACTGAGCACCGAGTTCCGAGATAAACTCAATTGTGGTGTGTAAGACTCCATGGCAAGAATCCGTCCGTCAATGTCAAGACACAAGGTTCCAAGGAGAAGAGCACACAACTCAGCAACATGCTGATTCGGACCCATTCTAGCAGCATCATAATGCACAGATTTCAGAAACCAGTTGCACGATATCAAGTCCCACGCTTCATGAAGGTCCGGAGCGCCCGAAGTTTGGTTGACCCTCATTAACATTCGAGGCAACAGCCTGTGACGTCAACATTCAACCAGTCAGTCTCGAAGATCAGGATCACAAAGACTGAACTCCAATATCAAGCACGCATGAAAACAAGAACCAAGGCGCATCAGAGTGCCAACCATGGGATTCGAAAAAGAGCTGGGTCAAAACGCGGCTTCAACTCAGTCCACAACCAATAGGGCCAAAATGTCGAATATGCATCAGCATTCACGAATGCGTCATCAGCAAACTCTCATCAACCAATTGAGAATTCACATCCAAAAGACCTTCGATGCAGAAACATCGATGGGGCCAATGTCTGGATGCAGGAACACCAAGACACCGTAGGCCCCCGGATCAACACGGCTTCAACCATCCAGAAGATCAGCCCACGAATATCAGTGATCCGAAGCGTCAGCAACGTCAAATGGGGGATGGACATTTTGAAATTCGCCTTTGGAAACTGAATTCCAGCTTATGGCTTCGAATGTCGAAAGCATCAAGACTTCAGACTATCAAGAATATCAGACCAGTTCACTAATATCAAGAATGTGGATTCGTTAGCCAGGCGCATGAGATATAGAGTCGGAATGCAAAAACCAGGAACCCACGAAAATCAAAAAGCAATTGAACCAGCGATTGGACCTGCAATTGAACCTGCAATCGGACCTGCAATTGGACCTGCAATCGGACCCCCAATTCAAAGGCTATCAAGATATCTTTGGAAGGCTGCACGAAAAACACAGGAATATCTTTGCCAACGAAAGCATTCCACGAGCAACAATACAGAATCCGGCAATCAGACATCCCAAGAACACAGAACTCAGGGAGCGAGACGTCCCACGACCGATAACGAAAGCTCAGGAGTAGCATAAAGATCCACTTGGCAAGACCAAAACGTCAAAGCAAGTTTCAAGAGCCTGGAGTGTGCATCCTCGTATTTCCGGCTCATCAATTTTGGCAGTGGCACAGTCACCGCCAGTTATTTCTTGGCCCTGTATCAACACTAGAATGTTCAGCAAATCGGTAAATGTTACCTAGTCATAGCCACCCCTTCCTGGTACCCCTGTGATTCCTGCTATATGCGGCTTTGCTTTGAGCATGACTCGGCTTTGAGCTTGGCGATATTATGACGTATGCCAAAGGGCCTTGGCTGCCTCAGAATCGGCATTGCTGATGCAACGTGGTTTTGCTTTCGCAATCATTGTTTGATTCAACGCAGCACTCCTCGCCTTTTTGCTCTGTAAACGGAAACATAATGGCATTTCATCTTTCGGTTTGTACTTGCCTTTGGCATTCTGCTTGACGCTTCGCTCTGTTTTTTTGCCAAAGGTGTTTCGTTCATGACCGGGTGCTCCCGCATAACCATTTCACTCCAAGGTCTGCCGGCAGGTTTTTGCTCACGTGGAAATGAGCCTGTGGACGTGTTTCAAAAAGTGCTCACCGGAACGAACGCTGCACACATCGTGGTGCTAAAGAAATGAGGCCCTCAACCTTCTAGCGTGAACATGCGGGGCTTCGTCTCTCTCCGTCATGATGTCTCTCACTTTGGCACGGTTCCCAGCTGGGCTTCTATCAGACATGAAGCTTTGGCGGACATAGTTTGCTGTAGCACGATAAACCAGTCTCGAACTTAAGCACCCTGACTCAGAAACCGGCCAGATACGCACCCACCAGCTCTCATGGCCATCTTCAATATGGCGATCTTTGAACCGGCTGCAACGTTGTCGATCCTCCGTTTTCCGAACCACATTTTGGCCGAGGCCCGTGCATGCCAGGTGACATAATCCCACCGCAAACGAGAGTCCTCAACAGTTCAAGAATGCAAGCATGACCCTGTGGCGCCCAAAGAGACGAGTGTTCCCCTTCAAGGCGACAAGGCAGATGCAAAATATGAGCAAAATTCATGGGACCATTTGCAAGCAACTTGGTAATAAATCACAGGATGGGCAGCAAAGCAATTGAAGATACCAGGCTGGGTGCAGGGGCTGCGTTTGATGTAAAGAAGCAACGGATAACATATAGCATCTTCTGATCGAACCAGGTATATAAAACCCGATGTGGCACAGTCTCCTGGTTCGGAGATTTCATTAGCGCTTGCCATTCCACGTACAGGTTTGGTCGTCTGGCGGGTCACATAGCTTGCACAAGGCTTCCCTCACACAAGGATTCCCACATGGTGAATGCCGTCAACCTGAAACGGTGAAAATCAACCTGAAACGGTGAAAATCAACCTGGCCATGCGGGCGGATCTGATTCTAGGAAGATTTATGCGTGTGCACGACATATAGCACCAATGCATTTGAGACTATCTTCAAGCTGGTCTCGAGAATCTCCCATCATCTGCGCAAAATTTAGCTCCAAGGGCAGAGCTCTCATATTCTTCGCCTTCTTGGCCTAATGAATCTAGAATTCTGCTCTAGGTCAATTGTAGATCCTCATCATTCTATCATCCCCTCCATAAAGTATGAGCATTGGGGGTGGGAACAAAATGATGGAGAGGATGCATGTGGCAACTAATGCTCTGCCACATCTGCTTGATCTGGGTCTTTTGTCTGCGGATCGAGCTTGTCAATGAGCGTTATTGGGTGGACCTTTTGATGTCTCTGTCCTCCTCCTATCTTTTCCACACTCCTAAAATTTCCATGCCGTCCGCTCAAGCCTCATGATCCTTACGCTTTCCCAAACGAAAGTTTGCTCTCTCCATTCCGGTTTCCACCATTGCCTCTTTATTATTGGCGGATTTGAAACTGCATGATTGATCCCGCTAATACCTAGGAGGAGCGGTGTCTTGATGTTTTCGTCGAGCTGGCTGGCGAGGTAGCCTTGCTGAATTGGTCTCTAGACCTTGTTAGAGATTTGCCAGCAAACACGTATTGTTTCCTTTGCGCCATCACCTCCAAGCTAGTTTCCTTTGCGCCACCACATCCAATCAGGGTATCGAGCGGACGATTGCCCCTAGCCCGGAGACCAACACGAGAATCCTGCTAGACCTTACTATTTGGACATTTTTGATTTGCTGCGGCTCAACGGCGGATCCATTTGGAAACTGTGGGTTCTCGTGGGGCAATCAGCTTTGCAGCCATATGCCGTTGCGAACGTGGAGCTTATATACGTAGCACCGGGTCCTGCACGTGCTCTCAGGGATTGAGGCTGCACGTGCTCTCAGGGATTGAGGCCGCTCGTGCGCACAGGGATTGAGGCCGCTCGTGCGCACAGGGATTGAGGCCGCTCGTGCGCACAGGGATCGAGGCCGCTCGTGCAGAGGTGCGAACCCAGGAATGAAGGACAAGGGTTGCGTTGCGCTTGCATAGGGCGTGGCAGAAAAACCTTGTTTCACCTCGGATGCCTTGCAGACCATGGCACACAGGGCCTCGGGGCAGGCGCGTAAGTAACCCGCAAAATGTGCAGAACCATTACGAGGGCTGAACCTGCAGACAGGACAGCAGCATGGGCAGCCGCATGGACAACATTGGGGTCTGGCAAGCATGGCCAGTATGGCCAGCATTAGCAGCAGTATGGGCAGGAATAACGTGAGAGAGACCTGCACCGGCGCGGCAAGCAGAGGTTTCCGGAGCGACAATACGGGGCTGCAAGCGCGAGGACTCCGGCACAGGGCCGGAAAGGAAGTCGAGGGAAAATAGCGCACCAGCGACCGGAACTTCGGCACGCAGCCGCGCGTTGCGATGGTCGGTTCGGCCCATGTACCAATCAGGCCGAAACCTCGCAATTCCTTGCGCTAAATGACACTTTTGTGCATGCACAGCGCAAGGATGATATGCCCCAATGCCGTCACCGGCAACAAGCACGGGTCACCGGGCCAACTAGCCAAGGCCGCATACTTGCCTGGCGATTCAGGGAGCCGTCACTAATGCTATCCGCCGGATTCCCCGGGGAACCAGCCGGCCAAGCCGAGGTAGTTCGTGGTGCATGCATGACCAGCGTAGCTCAGTGCAGTATGGTGAAGTGAGGCTAATGCGTCCGCGAGCAAAGTTCAATGCAGCAAATAGAGTCATTCCGCATGCCTAGAGGGCAAGACGAGGGAAAGGACGCCATGCAGTCGTACACCGGGGGCCCGGCACGGCATTGGACCCATGCATCTGAGGGCCCTAAGTCTGTAAATCTGGAACCCGCTCCTAGGTGCAAGCCAACCAGAGCCCCGGGGCATGACGTAGGGCCCGTGCGCGAAATATCCAGCATCAGCAGAAGCAGCGGCGGAAATGCTCGGCTGAAATCGCGCGCCTGCATGGGGCCAGGGTTTCGGTGTTGTGGTGCCCAATCGGGACGTCAACAATCAGAATCCAGAAAAGTCGTGCGCGAAATGTCGCACCGATATCAATAAAAAGTCCCCCCTCCCCCCTCGAAATTTTCTCGCCACTCTTTTCCAGACCCGCTTTTTTCCCATGCTTCCTCCAGGTGTTATTCTTGTCTTTGTGTTGATCTTCTTGGCCTTCTGCGCCGTTGTTGCCATCCAGATCCAAAAGAGAATCAAGGCAAAGAAGTCCAACCAAAGATTCTAAGCTTTGGGCTCTAGCCAGATACCTCTGCACACCACCACCGGCGGCGGCGTCACCATGGCCGATAGGGAATTCGGCCGCATGCCACCCGCTGAGGCAGTGCTGCAATGGCAAGCCATTATCTAACCTTTTTTTTACTCAACGACGGGAATTTTTATAATTAATAATACGGGAATCAGATTTTGGTGTAGATTTGCTCAGAGGTGAAGCCGATAACGGGCCAAGCTCCCGCCCACTATATGGCACAGCCCTAGTCCAGATGGCCAGGTGGAAGGCGGATGAGACTTTGAAGTGACCGACGACGAATGAAACCCACAAGACTTGGTCTGAGCTTGAAGACGGGATTGTTGCCACGACGTGTAGTGGGCTAAAGTAGCGCCTGTCTTAGTATGCCAGATTTGGCGGCCGGCCTTTTTTGAATCATGGCACTAATCCGCCTATATCCTTCCGTGTGCCTCCCCACCCAATCGCGTATTGTTGCCCTCTGATTGTGATCCCAGTGCAGGCGGTGTAGTAGTTGGATAAACCTGCCTAACTAGCAAGATGAAGGGGGAGGGTGCGGTGTGCCTGCATACTGTGCTCGGGGGTTTCCTGTTTGTATGCAGGATGCTGCTTAAATATGTAACTGCGAGGTAACATCCTGGAGCGCCAGCAACTACTCGTTTTTCTAGGTTCAACTATCTCTGGCGGGCGGCTAGATTTCTAGCACAGCGAGCACGGCCATATTTTGTCCTGATAAGTCCATTTTAGTCCATGGTTTCCTAGTCCACTAGTCTAGTGTACCTTGGCCAGTCCACTGGCTGAACCTGTCCAGTGCTTGGAGAAGACATTTGCTGCAGATTCTGGAAGTGGCCATATTTGCAACACGGAAACTAGCCAATCATGGACCAGAAAAGGGCAAACCACTCGGTCTATTCTTCACGGCGCCTGAGTCCTCGGTGCGCTGGCTGAAAGGTTGCAACCAGCTGCTACCAAGAAACGCAACTCAAGATGAAAAGGGTGAATCCGGCTTTGATCGGGGTTTTTGGGGCTTCCGCCTCCTTCCGCTCATGAAAGGGGATATTCGCACCTACACGACCACTAACATCCACGAGACAGCTGCACAAGAGGCCCCTGAGGACTGGCGCAGTGGCCATAGAAAGCTAAACCCATGATAAAGTTTTGCCAAGACTCTCAGACTTTAGATGGGATGATTGGCTGAAGGGACGTTGTCTACTTTCCTTGCTTCCAGCCGGGCTTCTTGTTCCAGCTAGTGTTTTTGTTGCTGCTCAACTCCAGCGGTCCTGGATCAAGTTGCAATTTCATTCCAACACAAGGCTGTCAACTAACGCTGTCAATCAACTAAAACTGGCAAAATCAAATATCCTGGCCGCACATGCCATGATGACTGCAACTGCCCAGGACTCGTGACCTTGGTGAGGGTTCTACATTGCATCGGAATTAGCATCATCACCATTTATTGCAAGATCATACGTTCTATTGAAGGACGGTGGGTCCAAGACCACGCCTCGAGATTGACCTGTACGACTTGGTAATCAAATAAACCAGGATCCGAGGTATCGAATCTCCATTCACTTCCGAACTTTGTTGAAGCATATTGCATCTCAGTGAGGACAAACTCCCGGGGTACGGTTGTTTCGGTCTTGACCACTTGAGGTTTGGGCTCCGGCACTAGGCTGGGCAGGGTTGTCGTCATCCAGCTCGTTGGCAATTAAGCTAGGGGTTTGCTGATGACAATTGGCCTGATGACTGGATTCGTGGCGATGGCTCTGATGCTAGGGTGTTCCTGATCACGTTCTTCCCATTAAATCAGCCTCAGCAGCTTTGCATTTGGCTGATCCATGGACGGCCCAAGCGCCACACATTGTGGCGTGCCAAACTGCTATGTCATACCGGACTAGATTTGACCCTAAACACTTTGAACCCTGAATTGTGAGCCCTAAAGCTGTGCCAGAACCTCTAAAACCTGAGCCCTAAGAACACTATCGGGACGGTCTGCTTGCAGGGCCGGAGTTGCCGCATTGCCTAATCTTTCAGCCGCCGCCAAAAAACTAATGACGTGACGCCAGAAATGAATGGTTCATTATCACTTTGTGAAACACTTTATGCCACACCCGCGGGGCTTGCTTCAATCCATAAAGTGGCTTTCTTAGTCTGAGAACCACAGCAGGAGTCTCTCTCCATGCAAGTGACACTGGTTGGACCATAACCTCAGGCAAGCTAGACCACCTGCTCGGTCAGGACCGCGTCAGTTTCCCCATCATTTTCCTCATCACTTTCCTGCTCATTTTGCTCATCAATAACATACGAAATTGCCAACGAAACCAAGGCTATGGAGGCCAAGATGATCCACGGCGCTTGGGCCATGGAGCGGCGTTGGAAGAACGAGGTCAAGCCGCCCCATGAGAGAGGCGCTATGAACCTCGCCAACGAGTTGGCGCTCATGCACGTGGCATTGACAAACGCACGGTGCCGTGGCTTGGTGGCTCGAAACACCAACACCGCAACTTGCGGAAACGCTAGGGCATTGCCTAATGTGGCTATCATGGTGTTGACGTAAACGAAGCGTCGCGAAAACCACTCGGGGAGCCTGGAGTTGTAGCCGGGCGTGGTGAAGATGATGTAGGGGAGAACCGTGTAGGCCACCGGGAAGAGACAAGACGCAAGCCGAAACCCGTTGATGGTGCTCATGTGGCGGTCGAGAAACGGGAAGATGACAATCACCAGAAAACACCCCACGAGCCCCACGGTCGAGAGCATGGTGCCGATCTCCAGCGAGCTCCACCCCATGCCTCCCTTGATGTGCCACGGAAACTCTAGCGCCTCGGGGAGGTAGTCTCCCGCAAGGTACACCGTGATGAACTCGGTGTGGATAAGCGCATGGAATGCTATGGCAAAGTACACCACCATGGCGCCGATCACGGTGTTGGTGAAGATGTCTCGATTGCGAATGGCCGCCGCAAAGTTATTGGTTTCCTCTCTCTCGGACATGATGGTGGGCTGGAGCGAGAGCGCCGAGTACCTTCGGAGGGCGCTTCTCGACAGCTTGCGGGGGAGAACATGCTCTAGGAACGAATCTGAGTCGTCGGCCTCGGGGGCGCCGCCATGGGATTGGGGCCTCTCAGCACGAGAGCCCGGCACTTGTCCTCGATACCTCTCCACGGAATCTTGGTAAGCTATGGAGCTTTCACTTTGGCTGTCGCTCTGGTTATTGATGTTTTTAGCGATTTGGAGATCACTTTGGGCACTTTGGGCACTTTGGGCACTTTGGGCACTTTGGGCACTTTGGGCACTTTGGGCACTTTGGGCACTTTGGGTATCACTTTGGTTGGACCCCTCGAGCCCTCTAACAAGGTTGCAGTTTCCGTTGGAGCCCCCGTTGGAGCCGCCGCAAGGCCGAGTTCCGTAACCCTCGTGAGGCTCCTGCAAGAGCCCCTGGCGCTCCTCACGGTTGAGCCCGGAGGAGTCAACCTTGAACCCCAAAAAGGCCCTGAAGCGGTCGCCCCAGATCAAGCCCACGTCACGCTTCCTTCGGGCACGAGACTCTGTTTCTTCCAAAAAGAAAAACGCCACCAAGGCGCTGTTGACCAAGAAATAGCACACCACGATATTGGACAATGCGTAGGGAAACCGATCGATGAAGCGTTCGTAAGCCGAATGGAAGCCCAAGAGTTTGGCGGAGCCGCCAAGAAGGCCCGCTAGAGGAACCGCCGGGTCCATCGGGTCCATCGGGTCCATCGGGTCCATCGGGTCCATCGGGTCCTTCTTCGGGCGCGTCAAGTACGGCGAGCCGCCAATCAACGGGCCAATCACACACCCCACGTTCCAAAACAACGGAAGCGCGGCAAACGCCAACGACTGGTGCCTCCGTTCCCGCGCGATCTCGCCCACCACGGTCTGCATCACCGCCACATTGCCATTTAAAGCGCCCGCCATGGTGCGGGCAGCCAACGCCATGTAGAAGTTCTGCGCAAACCCAAACACCAAGAGGCACACGGCCGATCCGAGAAGCCCCGTGATGAGCACCGGCTTCCGGCCCACGCGGTCGCTGAGCCGGCCCCAATGGATGCAGCAGAAAAACTGCGACAAGGCAAACGACGCGGCAAGGATTCCCGTGTACTTGGGGATTTGCGACGGGTCGTCCGTCACGTGGAAGTCCCGGATCATGAAGTACACGTACGGGAAAAGCGATGTGAAGGTGATGGGCTCGGAGAACCGGATCATACACACCACGGACATTTGCCACACGTGGAAGCCCCTCATTTGCTCGCGAATTCCCATGGCTGAGGGCGGCTTGGTTCAATTGCTTCGGGCTTGGTTCAATTGCTTTGGGCTTGGTTCAATTGCTTTGGGCTTGGTTCAATGCGTTGGAGGCCAGGGCTTGGACGGGGCTTGTTTCAGAGGGGTTCAATAGGCGCCTCAGTGGTCAAGCGAGGAGAAGAGGTAGCAATGCAGTAGCAATTCGGTAGCAACGGCGGGGCAGCGCTTAGAAGGAAAGAATGCCTGTGGCAAATCCGACACTAGCGGGTAGGGTTCGCGCCGAGGCCTGCTTCAAAGGGTAAAGGATTGGCTAATCGCTGACGTGGGTGAGTCACCGTGGAGGGTGCGGCCTGCATGGCCGAGGGTGGGCCTGCACATGACCCGTTTAGACCGGGCCACAAGTGTCAAGACGCATGGTCCGCGTCAGCGCACATGGCGCGGGGGTCGTTGTCTCCATCTCTGACCCTCACGTTTTGTGTCCCTGTCCGGTCTCTGACTCTTTGTGTCTCTGTCTTGTCTCTGACTCTTTGTGTCTCTGTCCGGTCTCTGACTCTTTGTGTCTCTGTCTGCTCTGCCCTGTTTGCTCTGTTCTGTCTGCCCTGTTTGCTCTGTCCTGTCTGCCCCTATAGCTTCTCTGCCTTCCCGCCTCACGGCTAGTCGTCGTCCTCACGGCTAGTCGTCGTGGTCCTGCATCCTGAACGACTGCAAGAGCCCAAACGTCGCCAACGCAGCCATGCTCCACCACGAAAACCACGCCCGGCCGTGCCGGTCCCCCATCGACATCAAGTACCCAAAGATCATCGGCCCCACACTGCGCGAGAGCGCCAACATGCTCATGGTGAGCGAGTTCACGTAAGCCCGGTGCTTCTTGGCCGCGGCCCGGTGGTTGAGCACCATCACCTGCGGCATGCCTGTGGCCGAGGCGAGCGTCTTCATGGAAGTCATGGCATAGAGCAACGTGGGCGTCACCCATGCGGGAAACGCCGGGTTGTATTTGTGGAGGGTGAAGATCGTGAGCGGCACACACGCGTACACCACGGGGAAGAACATCAACGAGAGCCGGAACCCGTTCAACGTGCCCAACTTGCGATCCAACACGGGAAACACCACGAGGATGATGAGCATGCCCATGATTCCTGTGGACGAGAAGAGCGTGCCGATGTAGGAGGTGTCCAAGCCAAACCCCCCTGCGATGCGGAACGGAAACTGCAACGTGTCCTTCTGGAACCGCGCCGCCAAAAACACCGGGAGGAACTCATTGTAGGCCACGTTGTGCAAGGAGATGATGCAATTTGAGGCAATCACGGTGATCACCTGCGGCGTGAGGATGGGCGGCTCTTGTGAAGGAGCTGGCGCCTCGTCCGCCATGTGCTGCGACTTGAGCGACGCCGCGCCGCTGGTGTCCGGCAGCGTGCCCTCGCTGGTGTAGTTGGGGTCGTACTCCCGCATGTTGGAAGGGCCCGCCGGGTCCGAATCACTGGCGACCCGGAGCGGCTCATGCGTGGAGGGCCCGAGAAGAGGGGCGGTCTCCGGGTCCTCCGCCGCGTTGGCGGTGTTCCATGGACGGACGCGCTTCTCGCCGCCACAGACGGCATGGCTCAACGCATCGCCGAGCTCGAGGCCAACGTCTCTGCGGTCCTTGAAGTCCTCGTTCGTCTCCTCCAAGAAAAGAAAGCCAATCACCATACTCGTGCATAGAAAAACCGACACCACTATATTCGAGAGCGCGTAGGGATGGCGGTCCCGGAATCGGAAGTAGGCGCCGGCCAAGGTCTGCTGCACGAGTTTGTTCTCAGCAGCCCGGTGGTAGGGACTCTCCTCCTTGGGGTTGGTGAAGAGCCGCGAGCCGCCGATCAAGGGCCCGATGACCGAGCCAAAGTTGAACAACAACGGCAACGTGCTGAATCCAATGGCCTGGTGCCTGCGCTCCACGCAAATCTCGCCCACCATGGTTCTCAAAACGGCAATGTTGCCGTTCAAGGCGCCGGCCAAGCACCGCGCCGCCAAGGCAAAGTAGTAGTTGGGGCTGAATCCGAACAAAATCAACGACACGGACGACCCAAAAAGCCCAAAGAGAAGAATGGGTTTTCTGCCGATGCGGTTCAGCAACTTGCCCCACTGGAGCGCAAACAAAAACTGGAAGAACGCAAACGAGGACGCCAAGTACCCGGAGTACTTGGAGATCTCCTGCTCGGAGGGCGCGACCTGGAAGTCCCGAATCATGAAGTAGAGGTAGGGGAAAAGCGACGTGAAAGCAAGCGGCTCGGAGAACCGAATGAGCGAGACCACCACCATCTGCTTCACGGGGAAGTCTCTCATCTGCTCACGGTAAGAAGACATCTTGGGTAGGAGCAGACTGAAGGGAGGGTCTCGACTAGCCTAAGCCTTTGACTTGGTGCAGACTGATGATATTAGGCTAAAGTTGAGCTTGACTGAACTGATCTTGACTGAACTGATCTTGACTGAACTGAGCTTGGAACGAGACAATCCGAGACGATCCGAGACGATCCGAGACGATCAGAGTCAACCTTCCTGACACAAAGTTTGCTCTGGACAGAATGAAAAGCTGGGTTGATTCAAGCGCAAAATCCAAAGAAGCCGGGTCCAAACTGAGGGGATTTAAGGCGTCCTCGATGCTGCTCAAAAATGCTTTGGCCCCGCGGCCTATTGTGCAAGCATGGTGTCCAAGATGTCAACCAGATAAGCGTGCACATATGGCGTGCGTATATGCAGCACGGCCTGAACCATCAGCCAGGCGAGCAACTTCCACCTGCGCAGCCGCTTAATATGGCCCACGTGGAGCAACACGCCCTAGCGGCTGCCATAGCGCCAGCACCTGGTGTGTCAAAGAGAATAGGCCCAAACACATGTGAACCGCCCGAGCCACTGCGCAAACCCTTATGATGAGGCTGCCCGCAAATCGCTCCGTTTGCAAACCACAAATATGGCGTGCCCCTTTTCCTCAAGCATTTCGACATCTCCTTTGAAGCCATTAAGAGTGGGCGTGGGGTATGCATGGCTTTTCAGAATCTCATGGTTATGAAGTTTCGGTGTGTGCACCTGAAAGACGGGGCAAAGCCGATAGGGGATGTGTATCTAGGGAGGGGAACCGCCAAAATGGAGCCAATCACAAAGGGCAAAATCACCACAGGGTAACTGGGGCGGCTAATAGTGAAATAGAGGCAAATGGAAATCCCACGCCCAAGCGTCGTTGGCTGGTGATCAGGATGGCGGTAGCGCCAATAGCCCCTTGCTGGGACCGAAACCGGCTTCTCGTGCGGCTCCGCGGTTGCGCCCTCCTCGCCCTCGGGCACCACCAATTCCGTAACACAGAATGGCAGCCCTCCGAATCGCCCTCCTGATCTGGCAGTCAGGGATTCACAAATGAGCATAAAGGATGTCAGAAGAGTGCATCAAAAGACGACCAATTATTGCACCACAAGACGAACGAGTGCACCATAGGACGAACGAGTGCACCATAGGACGAACGATTGCACCATAGGACGAACGATTGCACCATAGGACGAACGATTGCACCAAAAGACGGCAAATGAGTGCACCAACCGATGACAAAAATGACCACCAGCGCACCGCAAGAACGCCATCCAAATCCTGCATTGGCCAGCCTCCATGCACCACAGAGTGGCCACATTTGGGGGCGAGATTGACCCGGCACACTCGGGCCAGAACCCGTGCTGGCATGCCTTGAAAATACCTGTGGATGCAGTCATGGCCAGTATAATGCATGGAATTTACGGGAGGCCAGAGCATTGGCTTTGGGCGGGCCTGCTTTCGCACCAAATCATGACATGGTTACTTGCGCCGGTCCAATGAGCGGTCACGGCGCGCGGCGGCTTAGACTATCATACCCTCAAGGCCCTGCGGTGCATCTCGCCAACGTTGTTAAGCTGATTTGACTAGAATGATACTGCGGTGTTGTGATTTTGCCGTGATGTTTTGATGTGAAGATTTCCTGTGCTGGTTTTGATGATGGTTTGAGGATGGTGTGATGATGGTTTGAGGATGGTTTGAGGATGGTTTGAGGATGGTTTGATCATTTTTTTGCTGTGCTGGTTTTGTTGTGATTGCTATTGCGATGATTTATTGCGATGTTTACTGCAATGGTTCCGTTTGATGCGCCTTACCACTTGCACAAGCCAAAACCAACAAAGGTCCCCGTGAAAAGCAGCCCCTCGGCCTTGTCCATCCATGTTCATGTCTTGATGGCCTGGCCTGCATGCGAAGGGTCTGGCCACGCATGGGCCCAATGGCGCATTGTCAGATTCGAAGAATCTCTCAGAAACGCGCGCCCTCGCACTCGGTGCAGGCATGCACGCTCCTTACCCGGCAACCTAGACGAAGCGGGGCCCGCGAATACGCCCTACTCAGCCCCTCTTACCCACACTCGCTACCAAATCGACTCCTACTCACACACGCTCGTTCCAAAACAAAGGCTAAAAGAACGACCAAAGTCCCAAGCACGCCCAAAGCAAGCATCCGAAATCTTCGCCACTGTGGCTTGGCATTTCCCCCAACATATTCAAAGCAACCCGAAAATTTCGAGGACCCCTGGTCATCGAGCACCCAAACTCAAGCATCCGCAAGTTCCCCAGTGGCATCGCCAGTGAGCTCTTGCAACATTTCAAGCTTTTGGACCAAGCACTGTGTACCCAGGGCCACTGACGAGAAACTCAGACTCGTTTACTATACACACCAAAGCCTGGGCATCCGGATAAGAAGCCCCTACTGAACCATCCTTACAGAATAGACATGATGCGCAGAAGAAACGCTCTTTTGGCGTTGGTTTTCTCGGCCATCGGCCTCCTTGCCTTCTTTTACCAGCCAAGACTACACACGTTGTCGCGGCGCAGTGCCGAAGCAGAGCCTTCCGAAGAGGACTTCTACCCCGTGGACTTCTACGCCGTGGATTTGGAGGCGCGTGATACCATCTCCTCGGCCGTGGTGGCGATCGAGACTGCGGGTCGAACTCCTCAGGCTTCAGTTGCGCAGACATCAGTAGTCACGCAGACCGTTTCGTCCACGCAGACTGGGGCCCAAACCGCCCTGACCACCGGCGCCGGCCTGATTGACGGCACTACTTCAGGCGGCACTACCACCGTCACAACGGACACGACCACCACGCCACTGACTACGTCGGGAGCGGCCTTGGCTAGCACGACACAGACCTCGCGCGGTTCTGCGCAAGGTACTACCACTTCCGACACTCAGGCCGACACAACCGCGACGGATTCAGCACTGGCGGATTCGACTCAGGCGGACTCGGCACTGGCGGACGCTTCTAGCGGGCGGGCTTCCGACACCAGCAGCCAGGCGCCTCGGACAACCGACTCGTCCGAGTCTGCGGCTGCGTCAGCCACCCCAAGCCAGACCACCAGGGTGTATACTTCGCAAGAGAGTGGGCGCACGGTGGTGGTGACGCAAACGTCCATGGTCACGCAGGCCAGCGCCACGCCCTCGTCGTCTACAAACCGCAACTCGACGGGCTCAAGCAGTGGATTGAGCAACACCAACAAGATCGTGGTGGGTGTCGTAGTGGGAGTGGGCGGAGCGGTTCTCGTTGGCCTCGCGGCGCTAATGTTTGTCCTCAAACGCAGGGGCACACGCGGCCAGGAGAGTGGCTGGACCTTCTGGAGAAAGAATGAGAAGGGCGGCGAGGACAACTTCTTCAGTGGAGAGTTGGGTGTTCGTGACCGAAACATTAACCAAGGCTCGAACTTCTAGCTGAAGCAGCCTGTGCGGCGAGGGGCAGAACAAGACCAATCGGGGCCAGGACAAGACCCAAAAAGGGCCAGAACAAGACCCAAAAAGGGCAAGTTGAAGCCCTCGAATTATGTCAGCGTGAAGCCGCCATGACGTCAGGTTGAATGCAGATGCCTGGTGTTACGATCCAGCAACTGTCCGAGATGTTCGAACCGTGGATTTGGAACAAACTGGCGGGCCCGTCCAAGCTGACCGTGAAATTCGCATGATAACATGCGCTATAGTTGTTATTGCAATGACCTTTGAAGTCAACGGACCGTTGGTTGGAGTCGCACATTGATAGACAGCACTCTCCTCAAAGGTTTGCACAGTTGCAACACGAAAAGTCCAAGGCACGTGGCGCCATCGCCGCTAAGATGCCGTAGCCATGACCCGAAGAGGGCCAAGCAGAAAGCCGCGTGATCATCGGGTCGAGACTTGATGGGTGGGTAATTCGGGCCGCCATATCGGCCCGGCTCCCTGGCTCTTTGTCAAGCGTCCGACTGGTCATCAAGGATTGACGAAAGGATGTTTGTGGCCCATGGCATGGCCATTTATTAATAATTAGATATATGACAGACTGTATGTATTTTAGATGGTAGTGTTGCGCAGTTTTGGACCGCTAGTCTTGACTGGTCTTGGACTGGTCTTGGACTGGTCTGGGACTGGTCTGGGACTGGTCTGGGACTGGTCTGGGACTGGTCTGGGACTGGTCTTGGACTGGTCTTGGACTGGTCTTGGACTGCTGGTCTTTTGTGCAGGACACCAGTACATCCTGGTTAGAGCTAAGCCGCCTTTACAGATGCAGTCTAAATGAACGGACTACTCTTGGCTTGTGTAAGGATGGTCGAACCCCTTTGACTAAGGCGCACTATTCGCACACGCTATTTGCAGCCATGGGCAGCGCACGACTCATGTGCTATGAATTCCAGTTCTACACTAAGAAGGCATCGTACCGAATCCGACCATATGATATGGGCTTTTACTGAGCAACAAATGATTGCAGCAAAGAACAGCTTGAAGCGACTCAAATACGATGCTGTTTCCACCACAGTAAAGACGTTGACAGTTGGTATACTCCCATAATCTGGAATCGATATGCAGTTGTCTTTCAACAGCTGTCTAATCGGAGCCCCTGTAATTATTGTTCCCCCTCCCACCTTTCCCCCCTATTCTTAATAAGCATTCTTGATCTCATGTCCAAATTGATGCCGCCCCGACAAGAGCGGGAACCCCTGATTATATAGTGCCCCATATCCCGGCCTTGGCTCACATGAGGTGCGTATTGGCTCATGTATGAGAGATCCCACTTTCCTGGCTTCAGAGGTTTCATCTGCGCCCTGTGCATCTGAAACATGTCAACCATTGTATTTGTGACCCATGCTGCTTCTTGGTCTCTATACCATCAAACTTGGAGCGTAGTTGGCCGCGCTTGCATATTGACCCATGCCTCTCACTTCACCACTTGTCTCGTCTGTGTGTAGTCAGGTGAACTGTTGAAGGCTGCAGACGGAAAACGCGCAGGAATTCAACGGCGAGTTGAGAATTAGTAAGCGGGTGAACAGGGCTGCAAAAAGGGTGAGTGTCCACTCCCACATATTTAAGGCGCACCGTCCGCCTTCCCAGTAATCAAGAAAAAAATTAGGGAGAGCACCGCCGCTCGGGCCGCCACGGCCGATCTCGGCTAAAGGGGGCGAGTACCGCCACTGCGCCTGAAATGCCTTGAAGTTGGTGACAGTCACCATGGCATTGGTGGGCGATGCTCTCCCCCTGTTCGACGACGCCCTGCCATGGACTCGACATGAAGATGGTCAAAAACGGCTGCATCTACGGTTGGCAAAGCGACCAAGACGCCACCTAGCGGCAAACTCACCTGAGAAGCGTCACCACCTGAGAAGCGTCACCACCTGAGAAGCGTCACGTGCGCGTCCCGTAATCAATGAAGGGAAGCCCAATTGGAGAAGCTAGGCGGTGAGAATGCCAGCCATCAAGGGTCGCACCTGGCTGCGCCATTTTCGGGTGCACGGCTCATGGACCCTGGGCGTGTGTGCAGTGCCAGCCCGTGTCGAACGGCTCGCGTGGGTTTTTGGTTGCAGGGTGCCGTCACCGAGGGATACCGGTCCGCAGGATGTCAACCCATTGGTTATTGGTTCCTCAGAATTGGGCTTTTGTCGGCACGAATCCGACAGCCATGAGCTCGTTTGGGGTATTGTCCTCGGTGTGGTGCCGGGAAGTATTCTCCGAGAAAACGGGGCTAGGGGTGTTCTCTGCGGTACTCTACCGTCAGGACCCCGGAAAAAACCAGCGCCTCTGGACATGGTGCCTTCGACGGTGTCGTGCCAGTATGTGTTCAGCCGCTAGAGCTGCCAAACCCGTTGATGATTTGCTCCAAGGTCTTGGAGAACCGGTCAATGGGGTACTGGATTATCAAAGGCCAAGCGTGGGGCCGGCGCGACTCAGGTAGAATCAACGAACTGGGAGTTCAGCGTCAAGAAATGGGAGTTTGAGATCAAGAACTGGGAACTTAGGATCAGCCAACGGGAAATTCAAAATAAGGGCTGGGAACATAGCATCAAGAACTGGGGATCCAGCATCAAGAACTGGGAATTCAGCATCAAGAACTGGGAACTCAGCATCCAGGAGCCAAGAAATTAGACAGCATCCAGGAGCCAAGAAATTAGACAGCATCCGGGGAATCAACATAACCGGGGAGACCACTAAAGATGATTCCCATATCCACACCCACTACGTCTGTGGATACAAAAGAGTTGGTATTGTTCCAGCACATGCTTATTTCTCGCACAATACCAATTCTGCTCCCTTATCATCTCAATACCAACTGGACATCTATACAGAGTGATGTACGGCTCCATGCGCACCTAGTTTTGACGGAGACACGGATTTGTCGTCTTGACGTGAACATGCAGTACCCGCAGGTGCGCTAATTCTCATGCTTGAACAAAACAGCACTGGCTCACTGATTGACAGCTCAACAATGCTAGAACGAGTCCTGGTCTTTTTTACGGAAGCCTAGAGGGCTGCATTCAGCCAATGTCCGTTGCCGGTTTATCTCCGCACCTTCTTATAATTATGGGCATCCATTCCGGGCCATCGATGCAAGCGCCCACGAGAAGAACGTTGGCGGTGGCGGCGGCAAAACGCCATTGCTCTACGTTTCGACCTGTGGGATGTTCACTTCAAAAATAACCCCGCAGCATTTGATATGTTAAAGCTGCCGCATTGATGGAAAAGCGGGGCAGCTAACATTCTGCGATGCCTCCGGGCAGGAAGAAAAGAAAGGCCCTGGGGTTCCCACAAGTCCCTCTATTTGGTGAGTTTTGCCACCGATGGGCCTGGTGCGCTTGCGAGACCAAGCGTTTTGATTGGCTCAAGGGAGGAGTTGCGTTTTTCTTTGCAAGTCCATGGCGCTGCCTTGGAGTTTGGAACCTCGAGATCCTTGGAAACCTCGGGTGAGGGCAGGCATGGCATGCTTGACGTGCCCCGCGGCGGAGTTGACTGCAAAAAAAGAAATGGTTGCTCCATTCTATACAGGTCGAGCTGCGGGGCAAATGTGGGGGTTGCGCCTTGCAACTCAATCAAGCGAGCGCATAGAGCCCGGCCTGAGGGCTGTCGAAGGCGGGGATCGAGCGCTTTCGCTTTTTGACTCATCATCCCATGGCGAAGGCCTACTGTGCGGCCCGTGGCATCCCGTGGCATCCCGTTGCGTCTCGTTGGGTCTCGCTGGGTCTACCTTAGGATCGTGTGGCAATGGGGTGAGTGAGAGTTTCTGATTGCGCAGAGATAAGCCCCCCACGCGCCACGATTGTTCGTGCAGCCAAAACCCCCAAACCCTTTTCTTGGCTGACTATAAAGATGGCTGCGTTCCCATCCTCAATTGCAGTTCATTCCTCTAAAACAGAAACAGCACAATGGTCATCTCAAACATCAACCCAGACGTCGGTCCTCTCCCAACCAAGGGCCCCGAGCTCGGAAAGACTATCCAGGAGCTCTTGTCTTTGAAGGGCAAGGTTGCCTCGGTCACCGGCTCCTCCGCGGGCATTGGATGGGGAGTGGCAGAGGCATAGGCTCAAGCAGGTGCAGAAGTTGCTCTCTGGTACAAGACCAGGCCAGCCGAAGACAAGGCCGAGTACTTGAGCAAGACCTACGGCGTCAAGGCCAAGGCCTACAAGTGCGAAATCAGTGACTACGAGGAAGTCATCAAAACAATCAACCAGATCGAGAAGGACTTCGGCGGCCTCGACATATTCGTGGCCAATGCCGCTATCCCGTGGGACAGCGGCAAGTCGGTTGAAATCGAAGGGCTTGGCGACTGGCAGAAGATCGTCGACGTGGACTTCAGCAGTGTGTACTACTGCGCCAAGGGCGCCGGGGCCATTTTCAAGAAGAACGGCAAGGGCTCGTTCATCATCACGTCGTCGATCTCGGGCCACATTGTCAACGTGCCGCAGTCGCATGCTCCCTACAATGCGATCAAGGCCGGCTTGATCCACCTCGCCAAGTCGCTCGCCGTTGAATGGGCGCCTTTTGCCAGAGTCAACTCCGTGTCTCCAGGCACCATCAAAACCTCCATGGCCGACTTCAATCCGCAAAGCAACAAAGACATGTGGAACTCTTTGACTCCTTTGGGCAGAGAGGGCGAAGTGCAAGAGTTGGTGGGTGCCTTCGTGTACTTTGCCTCCGATGCCTCCTCCTATACCACGGGAAGTGACTTGTTGGTTGATGGAGGTTACTGTTGCCCATAGTTTCGCGTAGTTATAGGGGGTAAGTAGTTGCAAGCAATGAAATAAGCTTTAAGGTATGAGTATGAAGTATGCCCAGTGAAAAAGAAATGAAAGGAGGAATGAAAGGAGGAATGAAAGGAGGAATGAAAGGAGGAATGAAAGGAGGAATGAAAGGAGGAATGAAAGGAGGAATGAAAAGAGGAATGAAAAGAGGAATGAAAAGAGGAATGAAAAGAGAAATGAAAAGAGAAATGAAAAGAGAAATGAAAAGAGAAATGAAAAGAGAAATGAAAAGAGGAGAAATGAAAAGATGAAAGTTACAAGAGGCATGTGAAATCCAGTCAAAGCATATGGCGTCAAAGTTGGTGGAGGAGGGCCACGCTTGCGTGTCACGTGGTCATCCGGACTTTGTCTTCACCAAACCGCCACCGCCAGCAGTGCACCCGATCTTGCAAAGAAACTCCTAGCGCCAGACTGAGAGCTTCTTCACTAGACCGCGGCGGACCAACCTGTGTTGAAAACCAAAGATTGAGCGCGCTATGCTTAGCCACTGCGCATACCTTGGTTGCCAGGACAACCAGAATACGTCA